>JAVSCE010008354.1:0-20012 GCA_032199065.1 Smutsia gigantea | reverse complement strand
TTCTCCAGAGTGGCCAGCAGCTGGTCAGGCTCCGGGCTGTCCTGGACTTGGCTCATCTGCTCCCGCCTCAGGCGGATGATGTCGCAAAGGCACTGGGACGCATTGGAATGTCGCTGGGGAGGCAGAGAGGGGGCTGAGGCCCCAGCCCAGCGGCCGGGCCCCTGGTGGCCTGGTGTCAGGACACTCCCCCGCCCTCCAGGACAGGGGAAGAGGGTCTCATGGACACACAGACAGGGGAGGGAGCAGGAAGTAACCACACACACTGGAGAAGAGAAAGAGGGAACCAAGGAAGGCTTCTTGGAGAGAGACCCTTCCCAGCATCCAAAGGGGGGACAGCCCTGATGGCCACCAACTGCTAGAAAGAGAAGCAACTACAGTCTCTGCCTACACGGCAGGACACTCCTCAGCCTTAGAAAGGGACGAGGTGCCAACAGGCTATGATGTGGAAAGAAACAGAAAACTTGGTGCTAAGGCCAAAGAGACCAGGCATGGAAGATCACGTATTGTATGACTCCGTTTATGAAAACGTCCAGAAGAGGCAAACCCAGAGACAGCCCAAAAATAATAAGTACACCTTTGAAACGTAACATAGAAAACACCTCATTTAACGGTCTCAGTCTAATGATGTTTCCATATAGTTGAAGCTTACCTTTAAATGAGAAAGTAGACTTTGGTTGGCCATTTTGCATGGGAAAAATTAAGTGTTACACACATGCTAGCCTTCTGATGTTGTTTATTAACATATTTTAACCTGAAAATTTGGCTCATCTTATTGTTAAATCCAATTATTTGGGGGTAATGATAATTAAAAGAATGATACTTACATAGCTTTTTCTATCTCTTCTAGTTTAAGGTTCAAAACAATCCTTGGAAGTATTATTGTTATTATCTGTTATTATTATCAAAGAAAACACCGAAGCACAAATATGTTAAGTAACTGGGCTATTAAGGACTCAGAATAGTGAGTGTGGTTCTAGATTCTGTACTCCTAAGACCAACACTGTAAAGCAGACGTGTGGAGCAATGTACAGAGGATGATCTATGTCTTCATTTAGATAAAGTGTTAACATTTGCCACAGTTGACTAGCCGTGTCTTTCATAGATGAAGGAGGATGGGGTGGCCCGCTTGTGTCCTATATTTACTATTCCTTTATCTAAAGTAGTATAATAATTATGCACATCTATTCAACTCTTATGTGAATAAGAGTCACAGCAGTTTCCATTTGCTTTTGAGATTTTTGTTACGTTTTGTTTTGCTTTGACCCCCCACCCCCTGCCCTGTACCCCTGGTTTTTAGGTTATCAGCATAAACTGCCCTCTGCTGTCTGGAAACCAGATTTTAAAATCTTCCTCAATTTTACTGGAGCTTCAGCCCTCTAAAGTTATTAAATGATGAATAGAGAGCTTTCTTGTGAATTATTTATGTATATGATGAATAAAAAATGAGACAACATGAACATAGTTTGAAATGCAAGATATTATTTGGTGAAATGTTTATTATAATCAAGCAGATTAATTAAATTAAATTAAATAGCCAATAATGTGAGCCCGGTCTGCTGAGATGAGTGAATTACGTGTATTTATATGTAAATACTTTGCCATAGTTCACCAAGGGGATGCAGGGGCAGATGGGGATGCATGGTAACTAGAATTAAAGTGGTTGAAGAACTTAAAATTTGCAAAAGAGAATTTAAATTTGGCATCATAGAAAACTTAATTTAGCTACTTTTTCTCGGAGTTGGAAATTGGGAGGGCCAGGATTTGAAGCCAAGTAGCCCAGCTCTTGACCAACACATTATATTGTCATTAAAGGGAAGCATAATTTTTCTCTTGGAATATTGAACAAATAATTTGAGCACTCAACATCATTTTACCATTAAGACTTATTTTGGGGAACTTCATTTCATAGTTTGTAGGTACAAAAATTGGAGTCTGAACAACTGCAGTGTCACTTTAGTAACACCAGGGGCATGGCCCTAAACACAATGCCTTACACATAGTAGGTGTTCAATGTTTGTTGTATCCATAGGACACACACAGTTACACACATGTACACACACATACACACAAGTATCATTTCTAAGTATATAAATATGTGATTAAAAACAAATTTTTTCTTTACAAATAGAAATATTCAAATTGATGATTTATTAGTAAAGAGAAAATGTCCATAGCATTAAATGAATTAAGAAATGGTCTGATTTCTGCTAAATGAGCTATCACATACAGATTTACAGATAAGATGCATAAACTAATTAAAAGACTGACTAATGTCATGGGAGGAAAAAAATTGGAATGAATTTTTATTAAAGTTTGATTTGATCAGAGAATACAACTGTCACAATTGAAAACAATCTTATGTTTCTAAAAATGAATAATCTGTAGTAAAAAGAATATACTCAAACTAGATGACTGGTTGATTTGGGGTTGTAATAAGCACTCTTTACAGTGGAATCAATTAGAACAATTATTGGAAATCTAATATGTATGAGGTGATTGTCCAGGGCCAGGCATAATTCTCTAATCTTTGTTTTATTTGAAATACTAAAATTGTATTCTTCATGTATAGAAATACAAATGGCAAATTCCTAAACATGATCACTTTGGGTTGATTTCAGTCTCCAGGAAATGAGAATGTCCATGGACTCAGTTATCTAGTTTATATCTGAAAGCACATATAATTTCAGTCTCTGCAAAAATCTATGTGAATTTTGTCTGAACAAACATCAGCAGTGACTTATTCACATATCCAGTTAGTCCTTTTGGCATTTATAGCATTAAAATTGTACTAAAATGAGTATAATAATTTTCATGTTTAATCTAGTGTAGCATCTAATGAGTGTCATCTTTAATATTTGTGAAATCCTAGAATCCAATAAAACCTTAGAATTATGACACAGCTCTCCAATAACATCAGTGCTTTTATTGTACATATGCTCACAGAATGTCAGATGTTAATGAATCCTCCCTTTTCTGCCAGATATGTTGAACTGAAACCTAACCAGCTAAATGATGCTGATTGGGAAAAACCGTTTTCTTCCCCCCCATGTGATGCCTGCTATTTATATACTTTTGTAGACTTTAGAAATGTTAGCTATGGATCTACTAAGTACAAAAGAAATTAGAGTTTTATTGATCGTAGTTTCTTTAAGTCAATAGACAAAATCTAAAGAAAAGTAGCTAAATTATTTTTCTATGTAGCTAATTTAAAGTTTTTCTTTGGAAGTTTTTATTTTCTCAATTACTTAAATTCTATTTGCCAGGCATGCATACTTTCTCCTGAATTCAAGCACTTAGCCTTCATTCAGTCATGCCTAACCTAACCCAACTAATTCTTCACCACTGAGCAAACATGTGAGAATCCTATGGCCATCCACTAGAGCATGCATGGCATGAGTCAAATCCACTGAACTCCCTATTCCCTTCACTACATAATAAGTGTACATTAAAAATACATAATAAATTATATACAATAAATGATAAATAGTTAATGGCAATAATAAGTGTGTATGAAAGGGTTAACTCAGGAAGGCTAAACTGCCTAAATCCTGCACACACCCAAGGTCTTCAGGACTGGCCTTTGGCATGGCTCCTGGGAGGTGATCTGAGCCCTCAATGTCCTGTCTAATAAGAGTGTCTTTGTATGCCTGAGGCCTTGGGACATGTCATGTGGCTGATGCCAGCCTCTGCATTTGTATGTTGGAAGCTGAAGCCTGGGTAGCTGAAGTCAGTCATGTAGATGTTGCATGGCTCTTTATGCAGTCTGTGTGACTGAATCTCAGTAGGAACCCGGGACATCAAGGCTCTGGTGAGCTCTGTTTTCTAACACTTGTTGTTACACATTGTTGTTGATAGAAATAAGTGCTGTCTGTGGGACACCACGGGGAGAGGACTGCAGGAAGCTTGTTCCCGGTTTCTCCTAGACTCCATTCTATGTGCCTTTTCCTTTTGCTGAATTAATTTCTATCCTTTCACTTTAATAAACCATAACAATAAGTATAATGGCTTTTCTATGTCCTTTGAGTCCTTCTAGCAAATCATTGAGCTGCTTTTAGAGACCCTCAGCACAGTAAGTAAATTATGTAAATTATGGTTAAAATGAAAAAAATATGTAGGTCCATTTCCAAATTTTATATACATATATATATATAAATTTTATATATATGGTGACTCTTGAACAACAAAGGTTTGAACTGCACAGGTGCATTTATATGCAGATTTTTAAAATAAATATATTAGAAAATTTTTTGGAGATTTTCAAAAATTTGAGAAACATTTTCTTTTCTCTATCTTACTTTATTGTAAGAACACAGTATATGTAATGCATATAACATACAAAATATGTGTTAATCCACAGTATATGTTATCAGTAAAGCTTCCAGGCAACAGTAGGCTATTAGTAGTTCTGTTTCTGGGGAAGTCAAAAGTTATGTATGGATTTTTGGCTGCACAGGAAGTCAGTGCCCCTAACATCCATGTTGCTCAAGGGTCAACTATGTAATCAATTGGAGCCAGTGAGAAGAATCAAGGGTCTCAACAAATACTGAATATTTACTATGTGTAAAGTGTTTTATACATTTTGTCTTGTTAATCTTCAAAATAGCTATAGTAGGAAGGTATTCTTATTTCCATTTTTAAAGTAAAAGATTTCATAGTCAGAAAGGTTACAGCAAATTAGAATTGCAGAAGAAAGTTAAACCTATTATTTTCCTGACTTCCGAATTGATGTTCTTTTCAAATCTACTTTAACTCCCCTTCTGTCTGTTTGCTTGTTTCAAAGAAATTGGAAATATAGCTTGATGTTTAATTTTTTGTTAATTTTTATATTGAATTACATACAATAAAATGCACAAATCTTAGTGTGCACCTTGTTGAATTTTGTCATGTGTGTGCACTCATGTAACTATCACCCAGCTTAAGATGTCAAACATTCCTATTTTTCCCCCTTCACCTATTTTATCCATCCCCCTACTCACCTCCCATATGGCAACTACCAGTCTCTTCTCTGTAACTATGAGACTCTTTCTGTTTTGTTCATTCATTTGTTTTGTTTTTTTAGATTTCACATATAAGTGAAATCATATGGTATTTGTCTTTCTCTGACTTACTTCGCTTAGCATGATGCCCTCTAGGTCCATCCAGGTTGTTGCAAATGACAAGATTTCATTCCTTTTTTATGGCTGAATAATATTCCATTGCATATTTGTATCACATCTTCTTTATCCATTCATCTATCAATGGACATTTATTTGCTTCCATATCTTGGCTATTGTAAATAATGCTGTCAGAAACATAGGGGTGCCTATATTTTTCTAAATTAGTGGTTTTGTTTTCTTAGGGTAAATTCCAAGAGGTCAGAATTTTGGTGTTTAAATTTGGTAGAAAATATATTCAACTTCCAAATCTGAATTTGGGTGCTTGTAGAATACTCTCACTTAGATTATCTTTAGAATTCTCATGGTACTGATTGTTTTTTTTTTACCTGGTACACACATAGAAAATAGGTTCTGATTATTGAGATACCATAAAATTCATTGATCATAGCAGAACAATTTTAGAGGATGAAGGGAATTGCTAAAATATTCAAAATTATGAGACTTTAGAAATAGTCATAATAGCTTATTTTAGTGCTTAAAAATGGCTCTATCAAAAAAACTGTTTCAAAAAATAATTACATATAATATATATTCAGTATAACATTTTATATTCAGCATAATGTTATATTTTGTATTATATATCTGAACAAACAGCTCACAAAAATAATGTGAAAATGGTTCTTTGACTATGGAAAAATGTTTGAATTCATAATTTAAAATGCAAATTAAAACATCACAAAGATACATTCTCACTATCAAATTGGGAAAAGTTGAAAAGTATGGTAACACATTCTGTTGTTGACACTATGGGGAAACAAGTTCTCTCATACATTGCTGGTGGAAATGCAAACTAAGTCATTTGCTAGGAATGTTGATAACACCTCTTTCTGCCATGTAAAGATATAATGGTAAGGTAGCAGTCTGCAACTTATAAGAGGGCCCTCACCAGAATTAGGCCATGCTGGCACCCTGATTTGGGACTTTGAATTTCCGAAACTGAAAACAATAAATTTATACTATTTGTAAGCCACTTTTTATTATTCTTTATTCTTTATTATATAGCAATCTGAACAGGGTACATGATGAAAGGTACACAGGAGCCAACTTATTCAAGCTCTTAATGGCCAAATATGGGCATAAATATCCATGAGTCCATACTGACATAAATAAAAAATCATGTAAATAAATAAAAAATCATGTAAATAAATAAATGAAGGAACAGTTCCTTTTTAAAGTACAATTCCAGTTAATAAGTGTAGACAAAAATGATAGAAACAGAAAATAATAATTAAATAAACACCACAATAATAATTGTTACGAGCCAGAAGCACTGATGGTTACTAGAATTAGTGGGTGGAAGAACAGATATTTATACAGCCTCAAAGTATCTCAAAGTATCTCTATAAAATATGCTTATTAATGACAAGGGGGGGGCAAACAGTAACTACAAAGAAAAAAAATGACTTACGCATCCTAAACTAAGAGACTGAAGTTAACATAACAAATAATGTTATATATTGGTATTTTGCATCTCCAGAAATGATACACTTACCAGGGCACAGTTACCACCATTGTATTTGGGCCAAAATTTTCTAATCTTGATTTAATCACTGGCTAGTAATCTTCTGAAGTGTCACGGTCTTGAAAGACAAAGTAAGACTAAGAGCTTTCACATATTAGTGGCCTTTAAGCAGACCCGATAAACTGATATATGACCCTGAATTAGAAACTAGACTAGAAGGGAGACATAAGTGAAAAACTGGAAAAAATAACTAACATGTTAGATTAGTTAGTAGTATTGTATCAGTGTTAATTTCCTGATGCTGTGTAAGGTTGTGTAAGATGTTACCATTTGAGTTTGCTGAGTGAAGGATATTTAGGTACTCTCTGTACTATTTTTGGAACCTTTCTATAAATTAAAAAAATTTTTTAAGTAAAAACTGTACTGTGTTAAGAAATAGAAAATCTGGTTTGAATGACAATGTATTCATATTCAGAAAAGGTGAATTATATCTAATTCTTCAAAATATTATTTTCCATATAATAACAAGATATCAATGTAGCTGTAAGTTATACTGTAATAGCAAGTCCATAAAGATGCAGATTTAACACAAATGAGATAAATGTGTTGTATTTAGAGAGAAAATTTGAACTTGTAAATTTCAACTGGAAATATTTTAAATTTCACATTATGTACATCTTCCTATGGGTTAGGGGAGATACTGATATTTTATTCTCACAACTATCATATTTGTGATTCAAAATTTTACAGAGTAAGTCCTTAAAAACTTATTTTGGAGTTTTGGATTTTATTTTCTCCAAGTAGCTGATTTGTCCAAAGTTTTATGTAAAATGCTAATATGACCTCCATATCCTATTTAAAAATTTTCCATCCTACTAAAGGTATTTTTTCATGTAATATTCTTCCTCATAGGAAGAAGTAAAATAAGTCACACTTATGTAACACTTTTCCTCCAGAGAGTTTTAAAGTTTGCACAATTATTTCACATTTCTGAAATTTTACTTCTAAAAATAACATGTCAGAATATTTTCTCCTTAGATATATTTTCTGACTTATCATTGCCTTCTTTTTCACTTATTTATCATCAGTTTGAGTAGTATGCCCCTCCTCTCCTAGTTGTCTTCTTTGTCATCTTCACTATGTCAAGCCTGCTTCTCTTTT
Source organism: Smutsia gigantea (assembly GCA_032199065.1). Taxonomy (NCBI): domain Eukaryota; kingdom Metazoa; phylum Chordata; class Mammalia; order Pholidota; family Manidae; genus Smutsia; species Smutsia gigantea. The sequence continues at coordinate 12,233 of JAVSCE010008354.1, read as the reverse complement.
CCTTAATTTCTTTTCTCAGCCATATTCTGATCCATTCTTCTTAGTAGCACTGCTTCCTAGAAATAATTTCTTATTTTCTAAATCAGAAATCTACTTCCTTCTCTTCAGATCTGACCCACTTATTCTGGAACTGCTATCAAAAGTTGGAAAAGGACAATAATAACTGTAATTCTTAGACTCTTTCAGGACTATGTATTCATTGTATTTATAGTTTTGCTGTTTTTCCATATGGCACATTAGATGTAAATTTATGAATCCAAGCAGTTTTAGAAATTGATGTTTGTGTTAGACCAAACCATTGGCTATTTTTTTTTCCACTTAACAGTATGCTTTTATTTTATTTTTTAATATAATTTATTTTGGTATCATTAATCTACAATTACATGTGCAATATTATGGTTATTAAACTACCCCTTCATCAGGTCCCCCCCACCAACCCCATTACAGTCACTGTCCATCAGCGTAGTGAGATGCTATAGAATCACTACTTGCCTTCTCTGAGTTGTACAGCCCTCCCCGTACCCCCCCAACATTACGTCTGCTAATCGTAATGCCCCTTTTTCCCTCTTATCCCTCCCTTCCCACCCATTTTCCCCGGTCCCTTTCCCTTTGGTAAGTATTAGTCCGTTCTTGGGTTCTGTGAGTCTGCTGCTGTTTTGTTCCTTCAGTATTTTTTCTTTGCTCTTATACTCCACATATGAGTGAAATCATTTGATACTTGCCTTTTTCGGCTTGGCTTATTTCACTGAGCATAATACCCTCTAGCTCCATCCATGTTGTTGCAAATGGTAGGATTTGTTTTCTTCTTATGGCTGAATAATATTCCATTGTGTATATGTACCAGCTCTTCTTTATCCATTCATCTACTGATGGACACTTAGGTTGCTTCCATTTCTTGGCTATTGTAAATAGTGCTGCGATAAACATAGGGTGCATCTGTCTTTTTCAAACTGGGCTGCTGCATTCTTAGGGTAAATTCCTAGGAGTGGAATTCCTGGGTCAAATGGTATTTCTATTTTGAGTTTTTTGAGGAACCTCCATACTGCTTTCCACAATGGTTGAACTAAATTGCATTCCCACCAGCAGTGTAAAAGGGTTCCCTTTTCTCCACATCCTCACCAACATTTGTTGTTGTTTGTGTTTTGGATGTTGGCCATCCTCACTGGTGTGAGGTGATATCTCATTGTGGTTTTAATTTGCATTTCTCTGATGATTAACGATGTGGAGCATCTTTTTATGTGCCTGTTGGCCATCTGAATTTCTTCTTTAGAAAATTGTCTATTCATGTCCTCTGCCCATTTCTTAATTGGATTGTTTGCTTTTTGTTTGTTAAGGTGCGTGAGTTCTTTATATATTTTGGATGTCAACCCTTTATCAGATATGTTCTTTATGAATATATTCTCCCATACTGTAGGATGTCTTTTTGTTCTACTGATGGTGTCCTTTGCTGTACAGAAGCTTTTCAGCTTGATATAGTCCCACTTGTTCATTTTTGCTTTTGTTTCCCTTGCCCGGGGAGATATGTTCATGAAGAAGTTGCTCATGTTTATGTCCAAGAGACTTTTGCCTATGTTTTTTTCTAAGAGTTTTATGGTTTCATGACTTACATTCAGGTCTTTGATCCACCTTGAGTTTACCTTTGTGTATGGGGCTAGACAGTAGTCCAGTTTCATTCTCTTACATGTAGCTGTCCAGTTTTTCCAACACCAGCTGCTGAAGAGGCTGTCATCTCCCATTGTATATACAAGGCTCCTTTATCAAATATTAATTGACTGTATATGTTTGGGTTAATGCTTGGATTTTCTATTCTGTTCCACTGGTCTGTGGGTCTGTTTTTGTGCCAATACCAAATTGTCTTGATTACTGTGGCTTTGTAGTAGAGCTTGAAGTCAGAGAGCATAATTCCCCCTGTTTTATTCCTCCTTCTCATTATTGCTTTGGCTATTCGGGGTCTTTTGTGGTTCCATATGAATTTTAGAATTATTTGTTCGAGTTCATTGAAGAAAGCTGTTGGTAGTTTGACAGGGATTGCATTGAATCTGTAGATTGCTTTAGGTAGTATTTATTGGCTATTTTTTTTAATGTAGCACACCATAGCAGCTAGACTGTCAGGAGTCAAATCATGCCTCTAACACTTAACAGCTGTGTAGACCTAGGAAAGTTACATAAACATGATATATTTCATTTATCTCATTGATAAAATGGAGAAAATAGCAGTATCTGTCTTGTGTATTATTATGACAATCTGTTAATATTTATAAACCAAAAAAAACAATTTCTTGAAACTAAAGCAAAAACGTATCTGACATAATAAATGACATATAAATGTTTGTTTAAAAAATAAATAAGGTCCATTTCCAGCAAAAGGGGAGTCACTTGCATCATATTAATCCTCTCACAGATAACACCTACAAACTCTGGACAAAAGAGTAAAGCAAACAAAAACACTAGTTAAAGGTAATGGAGAGCAATCAAAAGCGGGCATAAACTCAGAAACTGGAAGGATTCCACCCTTAAAAGAAGGTATTTGCACTGGTTAGCATTTGAGTTTAAACAGCTTTTCATAAAATGGGACACCCCAGATCACAGACAACATGGAGTCAGTAAAACTCAGAAATAAAGCCATAACCTTATTGGCACACAAGCAGTCAGAGAATGGAGGTCAGGGCTGCAAGAACATCTAGAATATGATGGGAAACAAAGGGAACCACAGAAGAGAGCAGCAAAATATGCCTAGGATTGTAGGGAAAAGCAAAAAATAGAAGGCTTAAGGAACTGAGAAGACATTTCAGATACTGCCTACCACAAAGAAGACAGACTTAATAGCCTTTTAAAACAAAAGACAAAATCACCACTGATCAGAGGAAGAAGAAATCAGAATATCCACAATGTAATTGTCAGAGGCCAAGCAAAGAAATGTCAAAATGTGACCCATAGTGAAGAGTCAAAGAATAAAGCTAACAGACACAGACTCTGATGTAACTCATATGTTTATAATCAGATTAGGACTCTTAATATAGCTATTACATATGCATTTTGTATTTTAAGGAAAAATGGCCAAAATGAGGGAATAGGTATAGAAAAATAAGTAAATAGATATAGAAAAAATAAATGGAAATTCTAAATCTAAAAGTATATCATACCAAAAAATAAATCTCTGGATAGGATTAACAGGAAAAATGAGACAATAGAAGAAAAGGTCAGTGAATTTAAAGACAGATCAACAGAAATAATAAAATCTGAAGAAAATAAACGATAAAAGATTGAAAAGGAATGAATACTGCCTCAGTGACATGTAGGACAGTATCAAACAGTTTAACATAAATGTTTGCCTTACCCAAAGAAGAGAAGAAAGAGAATGGGCTAGAGAAATATATGAAGAATTAATAGTTGAAAACTTACAAATTTTGTGAAAAGCATACAGTGACAAACCCAACAGTCTTATCAAACATGAAGATTAATAAATAAGAAAATCAGAGCTAGGTACAAGTTGTCTGATTTCTCACCAGAAACAACAGGCTAAAAATCAAAGGAATCACATATTTAAAGGGCTAAAAGTAAGAAAAAATGTCAACATGTAATTCTATACCTATAAAATAGCCTTCAAAATATATATCTTACAATAAATGAAAACCAAGAGAATTTGTTACTAGCAGAACATATTTATATTACTAGAATATAAAAGTTTTAAAAGGAAGTTCTTTAGGGTAAAAATAAATTGTACCAGGTGCAATATAAATATGTAGGAAGAAAAAAGAACATCAGATATGTTAGATACACAGAGAAATGTAGACTAGTATTTAGTGTTTTCTTTGCTGAAATTAATTTAAATATATATAACACCTGGGGAAAAATACAATATTGTGAGATTTATAATGTATGTAGATGTAATACATACTATAATAATAGCACGTAGAATGGCTGGGGCTAAATGTGACGGGGAGAATCTTGAATTTTATGAAAGTGGTAAACTATTGACCGAGAGAACTTTCTAACTTAAGAAGAATATTTTAATCCATAGAGAAAATACAGTAAAAAACAATAATGCAAAGGTGGCATTGCTAAAATGCCAATAAGTGAATTGTAATGGGTTTAGAAAAATATTCAAATAATCATATGGAAGGCAGTTCAGGGGGAAAAGAAAAACAAAGAACAGGCAAGATAAATTGAAAATAAATAGCAACATGATAGATACAAATCAAAATATATCAAGAAAAAGAGTAACACTACAAATACTGCAAGATATTTCATAACAATCAATTCATCAGAAAAATACAAAAATGACAAATGTATATATTCTTAATAAAAGAGCTTCCAAGCACATTATAATGAGTTGAGTTATGCCAAATCCCCACAAAAAAAGTAAGATATGTTGAAGTTCAACACCCAGTGTGTCTGAATGTGATCTTACTTGGAAACACAGTCTTTCAAGGTACAGTTAGTTGTGTTAGCATGCAGGTGATACTGGAGTAGGATGGCCCCTTAATCCAGTATGGCTGGTGTCCTTAAGAAGATGGCCATGTGAAGATACAGAGACAGAGGGAGCCCATCATGTGAAAATGGAGGCGGAGATTGGAGTAGTGCATCTACAAGCCAAAAATGCCAATGATTGTTGGCCATCCTCAGAAGCTAGGAGAAAGGCCTGGGACAAATTCTTCCTCAGATCTCTCAGAAAGATTCAACAATGCAGCAGTCTGATTTTGGACTGTTAGTCACTGTAATGGTTGACAATAACATTCACCAAAAAAGTGACACAATCAAAGAAGCTAACAAATCCACAAATTTAGAATTTTAATATACCTTGATCAGTGATTGCTAAAACACCTAGACCCTGCATAAAAGAAAAATATAAGTAGCGATATGGAAGAGATAAAACCATTGTCAATCAACTCATCCATATTGCTTTTGATAGTCCACTATGATCAGTAATTTAAAAATATACATTCTTTTTAAGGTTCACATAGAATGTTCAATAAATTTTAAGATAGTTCAATATTACAGATTATGATTACTGGCCACAGAGAAATATAATTCAAAGAAATAAGAGAAAGAAAAATATAAAAGCTTAAAATATTTGGAAATTAATCAAGGCATTTTTGCATTCCCGTATGTTAAAGAATGAATCTTAGAAGACATAAAATACTTCAAGCTAAGTGACAATAAAAATAGAGCATATCTGCTTTTGCTGTGGAACAACTAAAGCAGAAATTACATGGAAAATTGTAGCTTTGAATACTTATATTGAAAGGAAAGTATTAATACCAGTGGTTTAATTTCCATTTCAAGAAGTTGATGGGAGAGTAAATTAAATCTAAAGCAAGAAAAACAGAAATAAAAATAAAGTAGAAATAAATAATATAGAACACAGACAAAAATAGAGAAAATTTAATACAACCAGAAGTGTGTTTTAAAAGCGATAAAACTGTTAAATTGTTAGAATAATCAAGAGAAAAAGTACAGTATAGTTTACCAATAGCAGACATAAAAGTGACATCACTACATCACCTATGGACAACACAGGATGACAAAGGAATCCTTTTGAAAAACACTATGACAATAAATTTGATAACTTAGCTGAAAAGGACAAATTTGTCAGAACTACAATTTTCCAAAGGTGACACAGAATTAAGGTCAAGTATGCCTTATCCTATATTTATAAAATAGGTTGAATTTCTTAACAAAAACAAACCAAATCTAGGCCCATGTGGTTTCATATTCTATGAATCACTTAAAAAGAAAATAATACCAATCTTACAACACTGTTTCAAAAAAATAAGGAAAGCAGGAAACTGTATCAACTTGTTATATGAGGCCAGCGTAACCCTGTAATACAACCAGACAAAGATCCTACAAGAGAAAAGTTGTATAGCAATATCCCTTATTCACCTAGAAGCAGAACTGCTTAAAAACAAGGAAATCCAATCTGGTATTATATGCTTCATGACCAAGTGAGATTCACCCCAGGAATGCAGGTTTTGTTTAACATTCAGAAATCAAGCAAATCATATGATAGCAAAATTAAGCAGAAAAGCACTTAGTTATTAAATAGATACAGAACAAAAGCTTTTTAAAAAAACTTCAACACTCATTTATAATAAAAATTTGCAAGAACTAGGAATAGAAGAAAACTTTCTTACTCTGATATAAGTTCTGTATGAAAATACTTCATCTGAAATTATATTGAATGATGAAATATTGGAAGCATTCTTCTTAAGTTCTAAAATAAAACAAAGATATCCACCTAAACACTTTTATTTAACATTCTCTGGAGGCTTAAGCCAGCAAAATAAGGCAAGGACAAATAAATAAAAATCTAAAACTTGTATAGGAAGATGTAAAACTGGCTATATTACCAGTGTGATTATCTACAGAAAAAATCCTAAAACATCTATAAAGCAACGATTGTAAGTGAACTTAGCATAATCACAGTTTACTAGGTCAATATATAAAAATAAATCACATTTCTCTGTAGCAGCAATGAGAGCTCCAAAAACACTGCTATACTGAAAAATACAAAGTGTTACTGAAAAATATTACAGATGACCCAATTATATGTGAATATGTAGCATTTCAAAGATTGGATGACATTATTTTTAAGATGCCAATTCTTGCCAAATTGATACGTAGCCTCCATTTCAATGACAATTATAACACTATTAAGCAACCAGAACACTCATACATTGCTGGTGGGAGAATAAAATAGTATTGCCACCTTGGCATATTCTTTAACAGTTTCTTATAAAATTAAATATACATCCAACCCAGGTGCCAGAAGTTTCAATGTAGGTATTTACCCAATAGTAAAAATAATATATATTATATATATGTATATAAAAATATATATTATATATATATACACACATGCACATACATTTGTAAAAGTTGTATATAGGAAAGTGCATCACAGCTTTATTCCTAATTAATAAAACTTTATAAACAACCCAATTTTCCATCAATGTGAAAATGGATAAACCACTTATGGTATATTAATAATGAGAAACAAGATTCAGCAATAAAAAGGAACAAATTATTCATTCCTTCCACTATAGGAATGAAACTCACAGACATCATGCTGAATGAAAGAAACTAGTAATAAAATAGTACATACTGTATTATTCCATTTATGTGAAGTTCTAGTACAGATAAATCTAATCTATGTTGAAAGCAATCATGAAATTCATTGTTTTTCTGGGAAGGGGAATTGGCTGGGAAAGGGCACGAGGGAATATTCTGGAGTGATAAAAATATTCTATATTTTATTACATTTGTGGGTTATGCAATTACATGCATTTGTCAAAACTCATTAAATGATACCATGAAGATTTGTACATTTCACTGTATTTAAAGATAAATTTGTATTTAAAAACAAATATTGAACTATAATTAGTAGGATTACTATCAGCAATAGCCTGGGCTAAACAATTCTGAAATTACTTTCTGTGTATTCTATACTTGAGTAAATATATTGAAGATAATGGGATGCAGGTTTCTCACTACTGGAGAATGGGGTTGCTTGCCAATGTGAAAATAGGAAGACTAGAATGTACCTTTTAGTGCTGGACTGGAATTGAAAGTGTCAATATAAACTTAAACTGTTAAGAGGGCCAAAAAGCAATGACATACCAGGAGTAATGAGCATACCTAGTGCCTTGATCTTGGTTTCCAAATACCCGTCACTAAAAGAAACCAGGACTTCTAGTAGAAATTACTCATTCTTTTGTAGGAAAAATACAAGATGAGTCTGGAACATCCTTTTGCACCAGAGACTAGTAAATGCTCAAAAAAATATGGATATGTCAAAAGAACACAGGAGCCTAACCTGGAAAGATGTGAACAGCAAAATAAATGATAGTATTTATACCTTATAATTGATTAAAGAAAATAAAAATCCATCAATGCATGCTGTTGAATAGGTGAACAATCAGATGGATTAGGATTTACAATTTATGATTATTGAACATGTATTATAGGCTAGGAATCATATGCATTACTTTATTTGATCTTTTTATAATCATGTTACAAGTTAGGCATAATTATTCTTGTAAATATGAAAAATAGAGACAAATGCTCTATGTAAATTGTTTAATAATACATATCTAATACTAGCCGATCCAGTATCTACATCCTGCTCTATCTTATTGTGAAACCCATTTTTCCTATTCTGTACCATTCTTTCTCTCAAGTAAACAGCTATCTCCTTGTTTCACTGAATTCAGTTGATTTGAAACTACTTTGGTGAATATTTTTAAATGTTTTTTTAAATGAATGAGATAAAATATAAAACACTCTATCTTTCCACCTAAAGAAAACAATACTAAAGATATAAAAGTACTTCCCATCTTGGAAATCTTCTAATAGCAAAAACAACAACAACAACAATAACAAAAAACTCATCACTTAGGAAAATTTTCATTTTTTATATGATCTCCTGGTTATTAAGATATCCAGAGTAATCAAAATCACTTATTCCCCATCCACACACATACACATATATAGCTTACATATGCATGCTTTAACCTCATCTTTTAATGAAATAATTACAGAAATAATTCATTTTGAAACACTGGTAGGATGGATTGAGTCTTTTTCTTTCAGAGAATCTTCTCTTCATGTTTTCAGATGGTTTCTTCACTGGATTGAATGTGAAAACTGGCTGCCCTAAGTTTGCATGCACAGAACCCACATATTTTAAAACTCACCCCAGCCAATCTGATTCATAAGTGACCTTAATGGATCTGCTTGGAATTGTTAAAACAATGATTTGTACTGAGTCCAGATTCTCAGAGATACCACAACCTAGCCTGCAGAACTCTCAATATATTTAGAGGTCCAATAAGATCATTTTCATATATATTTATAATAAATGCTGGTGGCAATACCAAACTTCAAACTTCATTTAACTTTTAAGTAAAATTAACATACACCGATTGTAAGTCACATCATTTTGCTAGCAAGTCCTTTGTAGGTTGAATCATATGATAGAATATTTGGAATTTCTATTTTCTTATTGATACAACATGCAAAATTGCTTTGTCGTTTTAGATTTGTTCTTTACCTATTTTGATAACTAGTCATATTTGTGGTTCCCCACATCTAAAAGACACCTTTAAATAGCTTATATTCTACAGCCATCTTTATTTATTTTTATTTTTCGTTAACTTATTTTTCTGCACCTCTATCCTCTTCACCTATTTGCCCATCTCCTCACCCACCTCTCCTATGGTAACCACTAGTCTGTTCTCTGTGTTTTTGAGTTTATTTATATTTTGTTTGTTCATTTGTTTTGTTTTTAAGATTCCACATGTTAAGTGACATCATAGGGTATTTGTCTTTCTCCTTATGACTTATTTCAGTTAACATAAAGCCCTCTATGTCCATCCATGTTGTCAGAAATGGCAAGATTAAACTTTCCCACAGCCATCTTTATTTTCAAAAATGCAAACAGCAAGGAAAAGGAAATACTTTTTTATAAAGGCAAAAAAAAAAAAACCTGCCTAAATTTGTAACATGAAAGCTGTAGATAATTACAACGAAATATTTTGTGTATATAATTAGACGTAAGATGATAATATAAACAGTTCACCTATAAAATTGGCCCTTACCATTTCACACATCCTGTGGAAACCCAACACAATTCTCCAATCTTCTAACTCATAAAGGTCCCTAATTTTAGCAGTTTACTACCAATTCAACAAAATGTAATTTGAATCTAAAAAAAAAACCACTATATTTTCCTAAACTTTTCTTAACTCTGTACAACTAATATTTGAACTCAGAAGCCTTAAAGTTTTTTACTAATTAAAGTTCAGAAAAGTTGTATTCAGAATTTCTGCTGTTATCAACTTCAGAAATATATTTTATGAATTCAATTTGATAAATATTCAGAAGGTTTGCTATTTACTACTAAATTTTGAGCTATTCAGAAATTCCTTAATTTCTAGGTTAAAAAAATCCTTTCACTAGACTATTTACAGCATGGATTGTGTTTTCTTGATCACCTTATCTTGTTAATATTGAGTTCAAGGATACAACCTTGTGTCTATGGGAGGGGTCTGTTTATGCGTGTGTGTGTGTGTGTGTGTGTGTGTGTGAGAGAGAGAGAGAGAGATCTGTATACATACCTAAGTGTTTTATAATCAGATCAAAGAAATATGAAAAAGAAGTCTAGAGTGAATCTCCTTTTCTAAAACTAATTTCTAAATTTTAAGTGAGTTAAGTGTTAACATGACTTGATACATAAATCATTTCTGTAACACTCTAGAATTTCCATATTCCTATCATTAAATGAAACATTTTTACATTGAAGTTTCAAGCTCCTAATAAAGTCTATAAAGATATAAAAGAGCAGATCAGGCACTGATTTCTAACATGAAGAAAATGATCAGTATCAAAATGCTGTAAAAGAATTCTACTGAGAAAGAGCCGTCTAGTTATATACAGGCATACCTTATGTATTGCATTTACCATTTTGTGCTTTGCAGATATTTAGTTTTTTACAAATTGAAGGTTTATGCAACCTTGCATCAAGCAAGTCTGTTGACTACATTTTTCTAACAGTATTTTTCACTTCGTGTCTCTGTGACACATTCTGGTAATACAATATTTCAAGCTTTTTCATTATTATTATATTTGTAATGGTGATCTGTGTGATCAGTGATCTTTCATGAAACTTAATTGATAAATATTGTATGTGTTCTGACTGCTCTGCTGACTTGCCATTCCCATCTCTCTTCCTCTCCTTGGGCCTCCCTATTCCCTGAGACACAGCAATAATGAAATTTGGCCAGTTAATAACCCTCCAATGGCCTCTAAGTGTTCAAGTGAAAGGAAGAGTCACACATATCTCACTTTAAATTAGAAGTTAGAAATGATTAGGCTTAGTGAGAAGGAACGTAGAAAACCGAGATAAGCCAAAGCTAGGCCTCTTGGGACACTTAGCCAAGTTGTGAATGCAAAGGAAAAGTTCTTGAGGGAAATTAAAAGTGCTACTACAGGGAACATGTTGATAAGAACATGAAAAAGCCTTATTGCTGAAATGGAGAAAGTATTAGTGATCTGGATACATGACCAAACCAGCCACAACATTCCCTTAAGCCAAAACCTAATTTACAGCAAGGCCCTAACTCTCTTCAATTCTGTGAAGGGTGAAAGAGGTGAGGAAGCAGCAGAATAAAAGTTGGTAACTAGCAGAGGTTGGTTCATGACATTTAAGACAGAAGCCATTTCCATAACATAAAAGTGCAAGATAAAGTAGCAAGCACTGATACAGAAGCTGCTGCAATTTATCCAGAAGGTCTAGCTAAGATAGCTAAGATAATTAATAAAAGGGGCTACAATAAAGACTAGATTTTTAATGTAGAATAAACAGCATTCCACTGAAAGAAGGTGCTACCTAGGACTTCCATAGCTAGAGAGGAAAAGTCAATGTCTGGCTTCAAAGCTTCTAGGGACAGGCTGACTCCCTTCTTAGGGATTAAGGCAGCTGGTGATTTTCAGCTGAAGCCAGTGTTCATTTACCTTCCCCAAAATCCTAGGGTCCTTGAGAATGATGCTAAATCTACTCTGCCTGTGCTCTATCAGTGGAACAACAAAGCCTGCACGAGAGCAGAGCTGTTTACACCATGGTTTACTGAATAGTTTAAGCCCACCATTAGGATTCCTTTCAAAATGTGATTATTCACTGACAATGCACTTGGTCACCCAAGAGCTCTGGTGGAGGTGGACAATGAGAATAATGTTTTCATGCCTGTCAACACAACATCCATTCTACTGCCATGGATGAAGGAGTAACTTCGATTTTCAAGTCTTATAATAAGAAATGTATTTTGTAAGGCTTTAGCTGCCATAGATGGTGATTCCTGTGGTGGATATGGACAAAGTAAATTGAAAACCTTCTGGAAAGGATTCATTACTATAGATGCATAATTCATGGGAAGAATTCAAATGTCAACATTAACAGGAGTTTGAAAGAAGTTGATTCCAACCCTCATGGATGACTTTGAGGAGTTCAAGACATCAGTGGAGGAAGTAAATGCAGATGTGGTGGAAATAGCAAAAGAACTAGAATTCAAAATGGAGCCTGAAGATGTGACTGGATTCCTGCATCTCATGATGAAACATGAATGGATGAGGAGTTGCTTCTTCTGGATTGCAAAGAAAGTGGTTTCTCGACATGAAGTCTATTCCTGGTGAAGATACTGTGAAGATTGTGGAAAGGGCAACAAAAATTATTA
>JAVSCE010008353.1:0-26772 GCA_032199065.1 Smutsia gigantea | reverse complement strand
TAATTTGCCCAGTGTTAGATTTTCCCTTCTCTTAATGTTGACCAAGAGGGCCTCCTCACACTTACCCTCAGCTTTAGTCTTCCTGACTCTAGGCCCCTGACCTCATCTTTCTTACAGCATTTAGTTTAGAAAACATCTAATTATAAATTCTTTCTCTGCCCCTTTGAAATGATGTAAATCTTCTCCTAGCCTCTTGCCAGTTTTACAACCCAGGGAATGTCTTTCTGAAGGACCAGGGAACTATGTCTTTGAAAGGTGAATACCCAAGGAGGTAGTAGCCCCCCTGCTCCTGGTCCCTGTGGAAGGTCAGGGTGGGGGTCTAACTTTGATGGGCAGTGACTAGCAAACACAGATGGCCTAAGCACAGAGAAAATGCTTGCAAACTCAGGAGTAACTCAATATGCTCCACACCTCACACTGATCAACCTTCTGCTAACATCCTTTAGTACTTTTCCACGAGTTCATCCAGCTCCTAAAAAACCCTCCCAACTTTCCTTTCTGCAGAAATGAGTTCAATCTCTCTCCCTCACTGCAATAGCTTGAATAAAGTCTTCCTTGCCTGTTTAACTTTGTCCAGTTCAATTTTTGCTTGATATTACTAAAAATAGGCAACCAATGCATTTCAAAAAACTAACGTATATGTGTATGCACATATATATTGTATCTCTATCTTTAAATTGTAAAGCTGTTAGTGACCAGTTCTCTTAGTACTATATTCTTCAGAACAGGAATCTCTATTAAACCAAAGAAAGGGTTAATGGAGTCTCCATATATGATTGGGCTGTAATTACATGGAAATTATATTTCCCAAAATTCTGAAGACGCATTAGAACATTTTTCTAATAGAAATAAAAATGCTGCTCTCTTTTATAAGCTCTGGGAAAGGGTTCCTAGGTCAAAAAACTCATTTTCTTCCACAGTTACACATTACTGTGATTTTTAAAGGTAAGGAAATTTGCCTCATATGTATTTTGGTGCATAACTGCTGCCCAATTAATGGAACCTCAGATCCCGGTGTCTTGTTAGTGGAAAGTATTAAACAGAAACAAAATGAAATTTTTAAAAAAGAAAAATAATAAGATATACATGAACATTTTATATGGAACACATGCACATAAAATATAACTGTAGGCTTACATTGACTTTATTGATTAATCAATGGCAACAAAATGCTTACTTGCCCCATAGTTTCTTCAGATAAGCTTAGAGGAATATTATATATCAAGTGTGGAAAATACTTAATAGGAGTATGTGTGTGTTTTGTAAGACTGTCTTTTGAAAGATTGTATCAGGTTTTTAAATTTTTCGTCTTATACCTATAAATCCAGATTTTCTGTTAGGTATGTGGAAAAGGGAGCTCAGATGTTAGATAATTTAAATAAGAACAATGAATATTTACAGTGTTTCTGTTCTGATATTCAGTTCCACCGGGACCATCCTTGTTTTCTCACAACAAAGTCCGTGTTTGCTATTGAGCTGTGAATGAGAGCTTATTTCTTTGTGGGAACAGAGCCCTTCCTTGGCAGCTCTGAATTACCTGGGGAATCACAAGTTCCTGGTAGTGAGCAGGGGGAGGACATATATTTATATTCTCTAAAAACTCCAAAGGGAACACTGTCCCTGTCTTCTCTTTCCTGAAAATGTGAAGAATCGAACCCTAAAACCTACAGCCAAGTAATTTGCTTGTAACCTGAGACCCTGTTTTTTGTCTGTTTTTGGACACAACATGACCTTCCTGGGTTTTCCATAGGTATTATTTTGGCTTCTTGGTATTGAATTTAAATGAAAATACTGGCACTTGAGTGGAAGAGAACCCTGGGATATTGATATGGTATCATTTAATTTTTAGGATTTTGGTAAATTTTCAGATCTTAAGTTAAAGGAAGAATACTTTAGATTACCAAAAAAGCTGTTGATGATACATTTATTTGCATATGGATGTGAAATTATACATTTGAAAATCACTTCTAAAACTAGGAGTACAGATGGCAAATTTGAACCAATCTGCTAATATCTTGTATCAGGCCAAGATTATATAATTATCTGTTATTATGTAAAATAGTCCCTTACAATCAGCAGATACTTTCTACTTGGCCAAGTTTATTAAACTTTTTTCAAAAACAAATGACCTCCAGTTAAAACTATTCCTGTACTTTCCATTTCCTACCTAGAAATGAGAGGGGAAATTGATTTTGTGGATGCACTTCATATTTTAAAGTTTAGTAAAAATTAAGTGAATTGAACTACTTATGAATGTGCTCAGTATTAGAGGTTGCAGTTTATCACTTTGAGGGTTTTAAGTTTTTTCACCCTCAAGTTAAAACATTGTTTATATGGGTAGCTTTTATTGGGGTCACTTTTTATCTAGACTTTTTAGGCCCTGTGAAGGGCCGAACTGGACAAGTGATATTCTAAATGGTTCATGATAGCCCTGCCTCCTGCCCCCCACCCATCTCCCACCATGTCAGCCCCTCTTAATTCCCTGTCTCCTCTCCTTCTCTATTCTAAGCCCACTGAAGCTTGGCTGCTTCCAATGTGTTTCCAAGCAGTCTTTAAATTAATCTTGCCTGAGAGATGAAGTGGCAGGGTTGGAACTGGGTCTTTAAGAAAGGTTATATTTTAATTTCAAAGCAAAGAATGAGGGTGTTCATATGGGGGTTCAGTCATAAAAACAGACCTCATGCCAGGGAATTAATGTGATCTGGACAGAGCCACACCTGAGCCCTGTGTCCACTGCCCCGCGTTCCATGCCTACAGTATGCCTTTGATAGCACCACCATTCATTTAATAGTTCAGAAAATCATGTAGGTAATTAATTTAAAGGATTGCAATTGGGAGGAAATATTCCTCCATTTCAAGAAATCCTGAGAATTTCTCAAACAGAAAATATTATGTAGCAGGATTTCTAAAACTTAAATAGTCTCATACTGTTGCTTTCCATGGAGAGAAGTTACTGATTTGAGGAATTTGGAGTTTTCTAGAGGAGGTGCTTAAAAAATTTGTAAGAGAAACCTTTTTGGGATCAAAATGGTACCAAGATACTAATTTCCTCTTTCGGAAACAGGGATTTTGAGCTCTGCAAACCTGTCAGAGCATGAGCTCAGGGAATCCCAAGTCCCAGGGAGAGGTGTACAGTTAGCAGGGAGAGAAGGGATTGCATCACAGGCATACCTCAGTTTTTTTGTGCTTCACTTTACTACACTTCACAGACACTGCATTTTTTCAGAAACTGAAGGTTTATGGCAACTCTGCATTGAACAAGTCTATCAGCACCATTTTTCCAAGAGCATTTGCTCATTTTGTCTCTGTGCCTCACTTTGGAAATTCTCACAATATTTCAAGCCTTTTCATTATTATGACATTTGTTATGGTGATCTGTAGTCAGTGATCTTTGATGCTATTATTGTAATTGCCTTGGTGAACCATGAATTGGGACACCCATATACAACAGTAAACTTAAGGCATTAATGTTGTGTGTGTTCTGACTGCTCCACCCATCCCTTGCTCCCCATCCCTCTCCCTCTCCTTGGCCTCCCTATTCCCTGAGGCACAGCAATACTGAAATTAGGCCAATTAATAACCCTACAATGGCCTCATAAAGCCAGCAGAGAATCGTTTATGAGGTTTAACAAAAGAAGCCATCTCCACAACGCTGAAGTGCAGGTGAAGCAGCAAGTGCTGGTGGAGAAGCTGCAGCAGGTTATTAAGGGCCAGCTAAGATAACTGACGAAGGGGGCTACACTAAACAACAGATTTTCAGTGTAGATGAAACGACCTTCTATTGAAAGAAGATGCCATCTAGGACTTTCATAGCTAGAGGAGAGAAGTCAATTCCCGGCTTCCAAACTTCAAAAGACAGGCTGACTCTCTTCTTAGGGGCTAATACAGCTGGGGACTTTATGCTGAAGCTGATGCTCATTTACCAGTCCAAAAATCCTAGGGTTCTTAAGAGTTATGCTAAACATACTCTGCCTGTGCTCTAGAAATGGAAAAACAAAGCCTGGATGACAGTACATCTGTTTACAACACAGTTCATTAAGTATTTGAAGCCCACAGTTGAGACCTACTTGCTCAGAAAAAAAGATTCCTTTCAACATATTGCTGCTTAGTGACACAGCACCTGGTTGCCCAAGAGCCCTGATGGCAAAGTTGTCCAGTCAGATGAATGCTGTTTTCATGCCTGCTAACACAACATCCATTCTGCAACCCATGGGTCAGGGAGACATTTCAACTTTCAAGGCTTATTACTTAAGAAATACATCTCATAAGGCTACAGTTGCTGTAGACAGTGATTCATTCCTCTGTGATCTGGGCAAAGTAAACTGAAAACCTTCTGGAAAGGATTTACCATTCTAGCTGCCATTAAGAACATTTGTGATTCATGGGAAGAGGTCTAAATATCAACATTACCAGGAGTTTGGAAGAGGTTGATTCCAACCCTCCTGGATGACTTTGAGGAGTTCAAGACTTCAGTGGGGGAAGTAACTGCAGATGTGGTGGAAATAGCAAGAGAACTAGAATGAGAAGTGGAGCCTGAAGATGTGACTGAATTGCTGTTCAAATTTGAGCAGATGAGAAGCTGCTTCTTTTGGATGAGCAAAGAAAGCAGTTTCTTGAGACAGAAACTACTCCTAGTAAAGATGCAGTAAAGATTGTTGAAATGACAACAAAGGATTGAGAATATTTCATAAACTTAGTTATTAATTAATTTTTTTCTTCTTGGTTCAAAATATGGAAAGATAGCTTGATAGTATATATAAAGGTACACATTTCTCCTTTTGCCTCAAGCTACCATAGGCGTTGTAGGGTATCCACAAGGACCAGTATTTGGGCTTTGCCAGCCAGCCTTGAACTGTGGAGAGGCAGCCAAAGCAAGGTAGTTTTAATCTGTGGAATTGCATCACAAGGCAGAAACATTGGAGCCCTGATCAGTGAGGTAAGGTACCCACAAATAAATGAGATAACCTTTGAAGAACTCCTGTACCCTGGTAGGAATTGACATCAATGTCAACATCATTAACTACAGCAGGATAATCCCACTTCTTAAACCCTGATTGACAAAGACACGCTCCATCACCAGCAGGTATAGCAGGTTTCCTTATCAGGGGCACATCAAAGCTCTGCTTCCTGTTGTAGGCACCAAGGGCAGGCCACCATAAAAGGTGCTACAATGGCCTATTGATGACTTTGAATTGAAGTGCTTGGATAGCCAGCCAGGGCCGGATGGATATTCTGGACCTCCTTTGGCCCCACTGAAGCTGGGAAATAAATCTCCCACGTGGAAGATGCCCTCCCCGCACCTGGTGGGTAGAAGACATCTGTATCACCAGAGATGGGGAATTTAGAGCTGGGAAGGCTGCAGAAACTAATCTTGTTACTTTTTTACTAATTTTCTACCCTAGCCCAAATGCTGTCTAGAATTTCTTACTAATTAGAGATCTCAAACATAAGCTTTCTTTGTCCTATCAATTCCTCACAGATTTATTGTCTCTTTGTCTGAAATGTATAAAAATTGCCTGCCTTGGTCATTTCTTTGGGTCTCACTTTCATTATTGGACCTTCATGTGCACCTAATTAAACTTTGTTTTTTCCCCTCCTATTAATCTGTCTCATGTCAATTTGATACACCAGGTAGAGGAACCTTGAAGGGTTGAGGAAAATGTTCCCTCCCCAACACTATTTTTGTACTGTTTGGGGATATCCTTCAGGCTCAAGGAATCTTACCTGGTGCACGGTTCCAGTGGAGAGGAGGGAAACTGTAGGCACAACCCTCTAAAAAAGAATTTCTGAATCCCTCTCTTAGCAAGTCTTTGGCTATATCATGGCACTGTGATCGTGACTGGGAGTTAAGTAGCTTGTGTGATGTGATTTGGGAATATTGTTGCAGAGCATTATTTGCACTTCAGGCTGGGATGTACAAACCCCAGTTTCAAATATGTAATACATTTGTATCTAACTGCATAAAGACAGTCTGTGATCCATGCTTCTCATCTCCTTTCTGAAAGTTATTGCCGCTTGCCACCAGTCCAGAGAGGTGGGAAGAGGAAGATCATGTCTTTTATCTCAGCAGTAGCTCTCAAGCTTTAAAGTGTACTAGAATGACCCAAGGGCTTGTGAAAACACACATTGCTTGGCTCCATCCCGAGTTTCTGACTTAGTAGGTCTGAGGTAAGGCTTAAAAATTTGCATTTCTTTCAAAGTTCCTAGGTGATGTTTATGTTGAGAACCACCATCCTAAAATACTTCAGAGTCTCTTAAGCCTGAGAATCCACTGGCACTAATTTTTCTTTAGAAACTTCTGAAAAGTATTGCTAGTGACTCAGCTTTGGTTGACCTTCTGTGGCATTGCCAAAATCACTTAATGCTTCTGTGTTCCTGTATCAATGTCTGCAAGATGGAATATGTCATCTAAGGCTTAATGATGCTTGGGTTCACATGAATAGTGCTATGGATTTGCAAGTGTTTATTTTAAAGTGTTATTTTGCAGACTGGAAAATTCCCCAGAGAAGTTATGGTTAAGTCTCCATATTGAAATTGAAATCCCTCTTTGGCTTCAAAATCATTTGACTCTGGAGCACTGGCTTATTCAGGCATGAGGGTTTGGGGGAAGAGTCAGTTTTTTTTGTTATCTCAGTCTCCAGGAAGTTATAGCTAGAAATAATTTTTAAAGTTGCACTGTCCCTAACTCTTAATGCCTGTTGATACATTTAGTCAAATTTTGTAGTATTTGAGGAACTTTTTAAATGGTAAGTTAAAAGTTTTAAGCAATTTTAAAGGTTGTAAGGTGCAAAAATGGAAAAAGTACATATCAAAAGGATATTAATTATTAATTAGAATAAAGTAGTGCCATTTGAACCAAATGTTGATGTGATAAGAATGTCACATTATAGTGAAAGATTTTTGGGTCAGAGTCTTACAATGCATAAATTCTATTTTATCTTCAAGTACCAGCCTTGACAAAGGTTTACTTTTGGTGGGCTGTGTCCTTAGAGTAATAGCTCACTTAAGACTCAATTATCTTTTCTTATCAGATTATCTGATTACCCATCCTCAACAAAACTGTTTTGAAGTTTTAATGAGATTATGTAGTAAAAATATCTGGGGCCAGCATGGATCATTAGATATTTGAAGTCTTACCCATTATAATATATTTAGGTTCAACAATAGTGACACAAGTACAATTTTGAATAGATTATCACGCTTCTTAGGGAGTAAGGGAAATATCTATGGCAAATTAACAAAACAAAAGGACAGTTGAAAAATAAAGCAAAAGTGCAGCGAGGTAAGGATAAAACGGAAAAAAATTCCAGAGGTGTAATTTAAGGTTGTCCCACCAAAAGTGTTTTATCAATTTTGTGTGGAGAACAAGCTTTGGGTGAGCAGCAAGAAAGAAGAGATGAATCCGAGATTCTCATATTAATTTAGGATGCTTAACATGGGATAAAGTGTCCTAGCTTTGTAGTAACTTAAGACTCTCAGCAGAAATAAGTATAAATCTTCTCTGGATATAAGTATGCCCATATTATAAACTTAGGATTCCCACAATTAAGTGGATAGTAAAAGTGCCCAAGGAAACTAGCCATAATGAGTGAGAGTGGGAAGGACTGCAAAAAATAGATATATGCTCCCAAGGACTTCAAATATTAGAATTTGCAGATATGGACCATATAACTCTAAACACTTAAAGGTAAAATATGGAATAAAAAAATTAAGCAAGAAACAAGAATAT
Organism: Smutsia gigantea; assembly: GCA_032199065.1. Taxonomy (NCBI): domain Eukaryota; kingdom Metazoa; phylum Chordata; class Mammalia; order Pholidota; family Manidae; genus Smutsia; species Smutsia gigantea. Next base: position 19,043 of record JAVSCE010008353.1, on the reverse strand, counting down.
ATAAAAAATACTGAGGCATATTTGAAAAACATTCAAATAGAACCTCTCAATATAAAAAAAGTAAATGTTACAACTAAAAAAGCTCAATGGATATTTTAACCACAGAGCTAATGCCACTGAAAAGAGAATTAACTAATCTACAAATATAAATAACCTCCCCAAAGGAATCTCAGAGAAAGGAGGAGATGAAAAATATGAAATTTCCATTATTATGGAAGTTAGAATGAAAAAAACCCACATTAATCTGATTTGAGGAAATAAACGACATAATGGCTAAAAAGAATTTCAGACTTGATAAAATACAGAAATCCACCAATATGGGAATCTGATTCTATTTCAAGCAGGATAAAAAAATATATATTCATATGGTGTACCTTTTTAGCAAAGTTGTAGAATATTAGTGACAAAGAAAAGATCTTTGTAAGTCAGAGAGAGAACACGTATTATGCATACAGGGGTAGTAATTAGACTAACAATTAAGCTGTGGATAGCAATAACAGATGCCAAAAGACAGTAGAATAGTATCTTCTATATGGTGGGAACAACTATGTTCTTATCAAAACAAGATTTTAAAAACAATAGTTAAAGAAAGATATTCAAAATAAATAAAAACTGACAGAATATACCATTAAAAGACCTTCATTTTAAAGATTATACTTTAGAAGAGAAAAAAATGAAAGGTCTTGAGTTGTAAGAATGAACGGTGAGCAGAGAAAGAAGGGCTAGTGAAAGAAATCTTAAAAAAATAAAACAAAAAAGAAACTAGACAAAAACAACCTGTATAAAATACTAATTTTAATGACACCTAATTCTGGAGTTAAAAGAGACATAATTCACCTACTGGAAGACAATAACATGTATGTTGAGAAGGAGTGGTTGAAATCAAATATGTGAAAATTCTTGTCTTTTTTTAATAAGAAAAGATAAGATATTGACCTTAGACTTTAATATGCATAATAAAATTTTAAGGGTATTTAAGAAAAAATATAACTAAAACATGCACTCTCCAAACTAGTAAAGGGAGAAATTACAAGGAGAAAAAGCAATAAACAAACCAACAGAGAGCTCAGTTACATTACCTTCCAGAAAGGAAAAGGAGATAACAGTGGAGCACATAAGAAGCACAAATTCAAAACAGTAGAAACAAAAAGCAGCATATAAGTAAGAATGTATCACTTAGGTGTTGCCACAAAATTGCTTAGTAAAAATCATTCCATAACTCAGTGGATTAACACATAAGCATCAGTGCCTGTGGGTTTTGAGATGATTAAAGATTGGTCATCAAAGCTTGGCTGAGCTCATATGGTTTGGATCTGCTCCATATGTCTCTCATCCTACTCTCAGGACCCACTGGCTTACCTGGGGATGTTTTCCTCATGGCTACAGCAGAGAAACACGCAAGCATAATTCAGTCCTATGCTGCACCATGTCTGTTAACATCCCACTTACCAAAGCAAGTCCTATGACCAATCCCAAGACTGATGAAATGAGCAAATAAGTTTATGCAATATAAACTTATGAAAACTAACTCAGTAAGAAATGGAAATCCAGGTGAGTAGTTAAAAATCCCCCTACATTTAAAACAGTAAGCCCACTTTTATCACAGAATTCTTTAAATTTTTAAGGAAAACAGTTCATTCTGACATTGTACAAACTCTTCCAGATAATAGACAAAGAGGAGATTCTCCATAACTTATGTATTAGAAAAAATATGTATACATAAGTATTAAGAAATAAACTTGATAATACAAGTACCTTTCTACTAAATCACAGATAAAGACTGTATGTAAAAGGAAAATTCCAGACCAATCTTACTCGTCAACATTAGTAGCAAAATGAAATCCCCAACTATATCAAATCAAATCCAGCAGTCTTTATAAAAATGGTAATACCTCATGATCAAATCGAGCTTATCGCAGGACTGTAAAGGTGCTTTAGCATTATAAAATCAATCAGTATGTCTCACCATATTTTCAAATTAAAGGAGAAATGCCATTTGATCATCTTACTTACTTGTAGCAGAAAATCACTCAGCATAATCAAACATCCATTCAAGATTATCACCCTTTCCAACCTAGAAATATCTATATTTTTCAAGAACTTACAGCAAACATTCTTAATGATGGATTTTGAAAATATTCCCTTAAAAATTAGGAATAAGACAAAGATTTCTATTATCACTCTTTCTTTTGACATTGCTCTGGAGGTTCTGGCCAATTAAATATAAGAAAAAAAATAAATATAACTTTTGGAAAGAAACAAAACTGTTCTCTACAAGTAGCATAATTGTTTGTACAGAAAATCTAATCACATAGTTTCCTAGAATTAATAAGAAAAATTAGGGAAGTGACTGGATATGAGATCAAATACAAAAATCAACTGCATTTCTAAACACCAGCAAGAAATAGAGAAGGCAATTTAAAATAAGACACTATCTTTGAGTGTAAACAAAAATGATAAGGTACTCAGGAATAACTGTAACAATGTAAGTGAAATGCCAGTGTGGAGAAAATTATTAAACATTATTGAAAGGCATTAAAAAATAAGTAAATACAGAGATACCCCCATAATCAGGCTTAGGAAGAATCAATATTGCTAAAATGTCAATATTCTTTAAATTCAATGAGAGTTTCAGGGAAAATCCAACCAAACTCCCAAAAGGGATTTTTGAGGAACCTGACTAGCTTATGATAATATTTGAATAGAAGATCAAGGGGTCAAGAAAAGTCACAATACTCCTGATGAATAAGAATAAGTTTAAGAGAATTGCCCTACTAGCTACCAGATCTATTAACTTAAGCTAATTAAGAGAGTGTGGTATTTGTGCAAGGGTAAAAATTGATGAGTGGAATAACGAGCCAAGAAATAGATCTCCTTATATATAGAAATAAGATACATAACTGAGATGCTGTCTCATATATATCTAACAGTGGTCATTATTTATCATGGGGGGAAAAATTAGAATCCTCTCTCATAACATACACAAAAAAATTATTTCTGGCTGAATCAATTATATTAGGAAAGGTAAAACTTTACAAATAGAGAACAAATTTAAAAGTACTTTTATGATTTTGAGGTAGAAAAGTTTCATAAACAAAATACAAGAAGGATTAACTAAATGAGAAGAGCTTGATAAATTTAACTGTTGATATAAGCTCCTTTAACTGCAATTGCAAAATCCATAGGGACATGCAATATGGAAGCTTATTTTCATATGGAACCTCATTCGGTGGCAAAAGCAGACATGAGACTATTCATAGTGTTTCTTTTTAACAGTTGTGAATATTCACCCATTTTGCTTTGGATATATTAATGAGTTTGACTACGGAATTCTCTGGAGGCTCTGTTAGGAGGATTCATAATACACAGGATGTGACTTACAGATTCTTTCTGAAAAAAAAAAAAGACTGAAACACATCTGGCTCTGCAGGTTTTCAATAAGAGGTTATGGTCCTGGACATTAACATTAAGAATGAGAAACGGGTAATTCAGGATAATACTTCTGGGTGGCAGGAGAAGGGATGTAGAAGGACCACATAAGGGCTTTGAACACTATGGAGGGATGGGTAACATTCAAGTACAGGGGTTGGGGGAGGGGTGACATGATTTTATTTGCTTCATAACTTACATGTATGTTATGTATATTTACTGTGTTATAATAAATAATAGATTTTTTAAAGGGTAGATGTTTTAATTCATCTCTTTTCATTTTCATTTTTTAAAACATGATTTTTCCCTCACAAAACTGATTTCATGGCTCACTAGTAAGTTATAAGCTACTTAAAAAAAAAAAGCTGCCCTAGAACAACCCTTGCCCATGTGTACCTAGAATCCTGAACAAGGATCTCGACCTCCTTATTCCTAAGCACTGAAGTGGTTGATGCTTAATGGGTGGGTTGTCTTCATGTTGTGCAATAACTTCAATTGGACGTCCTTGAAATGAGCACATTCCTCCTCGACACTCCGAATGTTTTGATTTATTTCTTCCTCATTTTCCAGGCATGGACTAATTATCCCGCGGATGACCTCATCTTTTTCCCAGCGGAGGCGTGTATGACGGCCCTCGCGCTGAGGGCGCAGCGCCACTGTGCAGAGCGGGCTGTGCCGGGCGCACCACGGCCGCCTGCGAAGAGGGAGGGCGGCCTCCCCGGCGGTGGGGGGCTGGCGGGTGGCCTCCCGGATTCCCGCCTCGGGCGCCCCTCCTGGCTCGGGCTCTGAGGCTGGGAGCCGGGTGTTAGATCGCGGCGGCCACCGCAGCCGGCCCTCCTGCCGCCTCTCAACAGGGCGGGCGTTCATCTCGCTCGCATCTCCTGTTTGCATTAGCAGAACAGCCTTCCCGCTGGTGAGCCAAAGCAATCAGAACACACAGGAGACCAGACTTCGAAAAGGCAATTTAGAGCCATTCGGACAACTCTGGTTCTCTGGTTGAGACGCTTTAGGATGCACGCACTCCAAGTGTGTAGACGGGAATTTTGCGCAGATATTCAGGGATGGTGTTTATCTGAGGAATCTCGCAGCCTCTGGTAGGAAAGGCGACGGGAATTCCCACCTGCCAGGGCCTCAGGGCATCGGCGATTCCACCAGATGGGGATATTCTCAAAGGAAAAGAGTAGCCCTCTGCAATGGAAAGCTGATAGGTCCTCAGCCCACCGCAACGAGGACCATTTCCCTTTCTGCAGAGAAAGGCTGGATCACGCAGCAGAGGCTTGTCGTTTTATTTATAAACTTACTGTAGGAAATAATGCATTATTAATATGAAACTAACATTTTGTCCAGGTTTTCTTCAAAAGGTCAAAATATTTTTTATTATTTGCAATAATCTGCTTTATTAAGAAGTTTACAAACATTTTGTGTTTCTTTTAAAAAATTACTTTAATAAACTGAATGGAGAAAACAAACTCGAAATAAGTGTTAGATATCATGAATGGACAACTAAATTTTTTTAACTTCCTAATCACCAACTAATAAATTATCTAGCCTCTATGGAGTTTAGTGTATTTTATACTTTTACTTTGTGTATGCTTCTATGGGGTTCTTCTCTTTTTATGTATCAAAATCACATAAGATCTTTGACATAGTTTTAAGGCCACATTAGTAGAGTTCAAATCTAATCAAATTAGTAGCATTCAGACTCCCCAAGTTCACCTCCTAGTGGCTCTACTTACTATACAACCTTGATCAAATTACTTAACGTTTTTGAGGTTTCCTCAGTTGTAATCAGAAAAGCCATTTCATTACATTGTATTATCATGAGAATTAAATGGACTAACCTGTGGGAAGTGCTCAGAACTTTTGCAGGGTGCATAAGTAAGTCCACAGTATTTATTAGTTATTCTTACTATTTCTCTACAATTGTAGCACTTAAAAACGCTCCATCTTCTTCCATAATGTCATATTCTTTATTTGTTGATGAAATATGGCTTTGTGGAAGAGCTCTGCAATAGGAGTCAGGCCTGTCTCTATGAAATCTAGTTTAAACGTAACAAGTGTAATGACTTAGTAAGCAAATAGTACCATCAAAATTTCCTTTCTCACTTCCTTTGTCAGCAGTTGCCTTCCATCTTTGCCTGCATGGTTTTGAATAACATCGAGTTTGGATATAGGATTATAGAATATTAACAGAAGAAACTTATAACTTATTCTGGTCCATTGGGGTAGGTGAAGTTCTGCTCCCAACCTAACCCCAACTTTAAACAGAACAGCTTCAACTTCATCTATTTTTAGTAGTTGAGCTTTTGAGAAGTTTTCAGTTGAATAAACAGCATCTCATCAACTAAAGCAATAAAAATTTTTGTAAAACTTCATACTTAGTCCACACATCTACTTAAGAGAATGCTGAGGCATCGAGAGGTGACTTGCCTTGTTGGCTGAAGGAGATGTGACCTCCCTAGAAGGTATAGAACAAAAAATAACTAAAAATTATTTGTAGGTATTGTTTGTTCTTTATCTTGAATGTGTATGAAATTCCAAGCTAAAAGCTTTTTTCTAATGTTTCTGCAAATTGTAGAGAAGCAGAAATATTAATTTTTTCAAAATTGTTTTTCCCTAGGTGATACTTACTTTGCACATATTGTGTCTTTATATGGATTATTTCATTTAGTCCTTCAACAAACTTCTGTGTAAGATTTTTTTTTAAGTTCTCATTTACAGATGAGGAATGTGATTGCCGAGATCACCCAGTTAGGGGTAAAGCTATGATTCAAACTCAGGCTGACAGGCTGCAAAATATATGCTTTCTATCAGTCATAAGACAGAGACCACATAGGTCTTACCACCCATGTCAGTAGAAATGAAATTACAACTTGAATCTTCTGATTGCCCATTAATTTCAATCCAGAATTATTAGGATTATAATGAAGACAAAAACATGCAATAGGAAACAAGTAATTGGAAAAAATATATAATGTAAGATACAAAACATTTCACTCATGGGAATGATTAGTGATGGGAATTTTAGGCACTCTATTGTCCTGATGAGAAAAACTCCTTTAGTCCTCCTTACATCCTGTTACATAAGCCATTGCTTACTCCAACTCACTTCCTCATGTATCACCAGCCACATATCATTTTAACCAGATGTTGTCAGGAAAGCTTTGGTAAAATGCTCTTTTATGGGCTAACTTTCCTAACACTTGCCATCTTATTAATGATTTTTTCTCTCCATGAAACAAATGAATTAACAAATGGTAATTTCATCTCTGGCTCTGGAATTAGTCACACTAAGATTATTGTGCATATTTCCCAGAAGATATATTTTATATCTTGCAAGAAATGAACCATCTAATTCTTAAGATTTTCCAGTGAGAAGTTTCTCTCTTGAATTGCAGCTTGATGTTTAATGTTGTTATTAGAGAAAAGAGAGACCTAGCTATTGCATCCATCCCATAAAAAATAATCGAATTTTGAAGTTAACAGAGTGATTTATTTCTGACCTAGGAGAGGTTATAAAATTGGATTAGAACCCCTACCCCATTTGAAGAAGTTAGTAAGTGTAGGCAAAATACATTGTCTGCAACCACTGGCCCTCCCATATCCCCAAAATGGAGGCAGGGGAGGTCAGATCTATACCAGCTTTTATCACTTTGAGCAACTGGTAATTGTGGAAAACCCTAACTCTTTTCTTCATTACTATCTCATCACCACCCTCCACCCCATCTCGCTAACACATAGAAAATACCTCCTTTTGCACAAATACTTCTTCAATTTTTAAAAGTTAACTTGACTATGCATCGAAGTTAGTATGTTTCTATTATATTCTGGAAGCATGTTTCAACTTTTATGTTAAAAAGTGGGGAAATATTGCCATTACACAAACAGGTATTGAATACTCAGTTGCACATAAAATTAAACTAAATGATCTATGGATCATGAAACACACATCCAGAGCTAGGAGGCAAACCAGCTTTGAAGTTTAGGAGCAGAGTCATACTGTTTTATGTTTACATTCCAGAAAAGGGACTAACTAATAACTCCATACAAATAATACTGGAAGTAGGACTGGACTATATCTGTTCTGGAATCATGTCTCAGAATTTTCCTTTATTCCATTTATTATCTCTTCTAAGACTCTTCTCTGTCCTAGAGCCCACAGGCTGCATCCATTGCACAACTTTTATTTTGAATGGCAAATGAGTCCCTCTGTCCTGTTAGGACTAAGTAGGGTACAGTCAATGAAACGGTGTTTCTCCATAGCCAACAGCCTTGCTGTAGTGTGTTTATTAAGCAGTTAGCTTACCAATTAAATCAGTATTTAGCCTTTGTTAAGAGAGATGACATAACAGACGATGGCAATTTTCATTTTACTAATCTTTGATAGTCTTTAGGAAATGGTTAATTTTTCTAGCCAACAAATTTGGTCATTAGCTTTAATATTCCTTATGATTGGAAAGATAAATATAATTTCAGTTTTCAAAGTTCAGTTAGAAATAGCCTATTCTAGGGATTTTCAAAAGGTTGTCAAACTCAATTTCCTCTAGGGAACATTGCCATAACTTCATCCAGCATTTAAACAGTAATCTGATTTTTTAAAAAAAGCAGTAGATAGATTTTGAAATCTTTTTGTTACAACATGCAATTGCTGCTCTGTTTGGCATACCCAGAGGGAAATTGCCATTCAGCAACCAAGAAGGGCAGTTTATCTGATTTACTCATTTTAGGCACTGGAATCATAACTGCAGTGATGATTGAAATCAGGTGCTTGAATTCCATCTATAATAAGATCCAAGGGTTTTTCTATTCTGAACTTCATCAAGATAACTAAATAAGATTGGTTGAGCTAGCACTGAACAATGAACTCTATATAAGTTGTACACATTAACGTGCAGCATAACGACATACAATAAACAGCAGAGCTCTGATAGTAACTTCCAGTTTTCTCAATAAGAATTCATGAAATCATAGACTGATAAGAGAAGGGGGCATATTGTCCTCATTTCATCTTTTTTCTAAATTATCTGCTGTTTCTCTCCCTACTCATATGACTCACCATCCTTTATCAGCAGTAATTGTATTTCTATGGATAGGCACCTGTCTGTTTTGTTTGCTACTGTACCCACAGCAGCTAGCACAGTATTTGGTACCTGTTAGGTTTTCAATAGGCAAGAATGAATGAACAAGCAGAGTGCCTTCCTCAACTCAGGGCCCTATTGATTTTCTGGTGGTGCATTTCCATTGCTACAGCCTTGAGTTCCTTTCGGCTACGTGTGTCTCTTCACTGATTCTGAGACTTGGTGGAGTGGTAGAAAGATTTTTAAATGTTAATTTTTCCTGTTTATTGAAAAATAAACTGTTTGACAATAATGCTATTTTTTGGCAAAAGTCTTGTAAATATATCAAACTATATTGAAGAAAATAAATATTCCTCCTGATTCCACTGCCCACAGATAAACCCTTAATATTCTGAAAGCTTTCCATTCACATGTGCCTATATGTTATATTTTTAATTAAGCTAAGATCAGAATTCTAATTTTAATATTTGATTTTAAAATTTAATATTGCATAGTTATTTCTAGGTTGTTAAATATTCTCCAAATCGGTGGTTTGTTAATAACAGGCCTTGGCATCTTATGTTTATTTTATCACATGCATTTCATAATTATTTTAACCATTCTCTGGCTGTGCCAGTTGTTTTCCTTGCTGTTATAAATAATGCTTTAAGTAGAATCTCTGCGCTTTTACCTCCATATTCCTCCTACAATATTTTCTTAGGGTAAATTCCAGAAATGGAAATTCTGAGTTAAAGCATAAAAATATTTTGAAGTCTCTAGATGCATGCTGTTAAAATTCTTCCCAGAAAGACTACCAGTTTACACTGGTTAGGGCTTTTCTTTCCCATGAGGATTAGCTAGTAGCTAGAATGGAAAATAAAGAAAGGATCAAACACAGCCCAGACCTTATGAAGCCTACACTGCTCCGTGCATCCCTCTCACAAGCCCCTCTATGCTCAGCAGCCCGGGGTTGTGCTAGTTCATATTTCATACCCATTGTTACTTAGGCTTTACCTTGTTTTTTTTTTCTTTTTAAAATTCTGCCCTATGAAATTTCTGTTAGCAATGGCAGGTTCCAAGACTGAAGTGTTATAGCTTTAGCATTTTGTCTCTTTTTGGCTGTTTGAGACTTACTGCTTTACCAAAGTGTACAAGGGCTGTATAATCAAATTCACAGATAGGATCATGGTTAAATTACCAAAGTCAACATTTGTGCCTAAAAAGCTATTGGGACTGTAATCTATTGTGTGTGCTTAGAGAAAATGCACATTTACTCTTTTGGAATATCATCCACTAGAAAGGGCTAAATAGACGAAAGCGGACCATGCCCATCAGTAATGGAGTGAAGTAGGAGTGCTGATTGGCAAAGTTCAAATTCATGCAGTGTGAGTTTGCACATATGTTAGATAACCAATCAGAGCTGAGAGCTCCACACCATATCATAAGGACAAATAGTGCTGAGTTGTTTCAAGCATATTGTTTTCTAAAATAATAGGTAAAGTTGTGTAATGCATGGATTTTCATTACGTTGTCCCCCAGGATGGAGGAACAACTTGTCTATAGCCCAGTTTAGGCCAATAGCTTGTCATGTCCCTTGATATGCACCTGAATACAGTTTAAGTAGATGACGTTGAATCACATACACAGTAAAATTAACTTTCATATTTTTTAACAGAAGAGTAAGGGCACATGGCTTCTATTCTCTACTGATGATGTTTCTCAGATGGACAAGTATAGAGAGGGAACTGCCTGCTTCTGATAGAAGGGTTGGAAACACAAGGCATAAAATTCAGAGAACTGAGAAGTGACTCTGTGAGCTATTTGGTTTAGAAAATAATTCTCTGGGATAAAACAATGCTGCACCTGAGCTAGGAAAGTTCAATTCTCTTCAGGCAATTCACTGATTCACCCAATATTTACTGACTGCTTGTTATCTACTTAAACACTGTCCTAAGTCCAGGGGTAAAACCACGGGCAGAAAATAGATCTGTCCTTGACCTTATGTCATTTGCCACCTAACACGGGGAGAGACACATTAATCATATAATAATTTCACTTAAAAAATGTATAAATTCAACTGTGAAGAGGGCCAAGATAGATAGTAGAGGGAATTAAGCCTGCTGAGGTCAGGGAAGGCTTCCTTGAGAAAGTGATGCTTGAGAACTGAGAGTTACATGGCCATCAGGTAGGTCAGGAGAGAGTGGATGAGAGCTGAAGGTGGAGAAACTCCATCTACAAGTTCTGCTCAGTCTGAAGGGCAGCAAGAAAGTGAGTGTGGCTGGAAAGGAGAGAGTAATGGGTGTATTACATGAACAGCTAAAGACGTAAGTAGGGGCCAGGCTGCACATGTGACATATTTTTATCTTGATTTTAATTGTAATTGGGAGACATTAAAGGATTCAAGTAGTGTAGTAGTACTACCATTTTTTTTTTATCTGAAAAGATCACTCTAGTTTACCATGGAGTTATAGAAGGAGTTAGGGTGAATGGAAACCAGCCAGTTAGAAGACCATTGCATTAATCCAGAAGAGAGTTCTTGATAGCCTGGTCTAGAGTGGTAATGGTGTAGTAGAGAGGATGGACAGTGGTAAAGGATATTTAGGACATAATACTAATAGAAACTGATGAGAATTTGGAACATAGGGTGGAGGGAAAGTTAGGTGTCAATTAAAACATGTAGGTTTCTCATTTGAACAATTGGTTGGGTAGCGGTGCAATGTTGTGATTTTAAACATTATGGAAAATGGCCAGGTATGGGGAATGTTCTGTGTTTGGTTTTGGACATTTGCAGCTATGTCTTTGTAATATTCTGGATGAGATATATAGATAGTTGGATGTGGTAGTCTCAGCTTAGAGGACAGGTGTGGGCTGGAGGTATAAGTGTCCTAGTCATATGGGCATTGGACACTGAGGCCGAGGAAGTTACCAGGAGGAAAGCTTAAGTGGGGGAAAAGATAGCAAGTCATAGGACTAATGTGCTGTATTCAAAAGGTCATCTTTTTCTTCCAGGTCAGTAGATAATGATGCTTCTTGACTTTAATTCCTAGGCCTTCTCCTCTTCTCTTCTATCTAGAGAGCACAGTATTTCATGAAGGAGAGAATGGCCAATGGTGACATATTTTACTGGAGAATCAAATTAGATGAAAATTTTAGCTGGTCTAGGGATTATTATGGACATCTATTGTTTTATTGAGAGTCATTTGAGGAAGTCATTGAGCTACATGATAGATTAGATTAGGCTGAGAAGTGAAAAAATGGAACATAGACAAAAAGTTCTGACAACTTGAGAAGTCTGACTGTGAGGGAAAGGAGAGATTGGGGCAGTAGTTGGGGAGGAATAAGAACTGGTGAAGGTTTTTCATTTTTAATGGCAGAAACTTAGACTGTGTAAAACTCAGTAGAAAAGTTTAACCAAGTGGGAGAGATGTTGAATATACAGGAAAGAGGAAAGATAACCATTCAGGAAAGCACTGAGACCAAAGCACAGGTGGTAGGGAATTTAGATTTAACTAGGAAAAAGGGTAACTTATTTTTTCAGAGAAAAAGAAAGTTAGATGATTGAAAACAGAGATGGATGTTTGATATTAAGGAAGTGAAGTAAATCCCTCCTGATTGTTTCTAAGTTCTTTGTGAAGTTCCTCCATCTCTATGGAAAGGTGATTTTCTGAGTCTGAGAGATAAGGGAAGTGGTTTGAGGAGAATAGAAAAGTTGAGACAATCATGGCTGTGAGTGTAAGAGTGAACAAGCCAGAGAAAGCGACAAGATTACTGGGCGGCGCTGAAGGCTCCATTTGAGGCTGGTGATTGCGGGTTTACAACAGAGCCAGTCTGGCTGATTGGGGGCTTTTCTCTGGCTTCACTCAGCTGCTGAGCAGCCGGAAGCAAGAAAGCAGACAGTCACACACTTTCAGTTCGGGATTTCCCTGGAAGAAAGAATGAATAAAGTAGAAAGGCAATGAAATTTATAGCATTGTCAAGCGTATTACTGAAGCAATGGGTATGTATTCTAAATGGTCTTAGAAGGGAAATAAAAAAGAAAGATGTTGATAAATCGGGAGAAAATAGAGCGTTAGAGACCACGATGAAGTCAAAGAATTGTGAACGGAAATAATTTTTAAAAACCAAGCTAAGAGAACAGTCAGTCATCAAAGACTATAAGTGTATTTGAATTATTGCTTTGGATGTAGAGAAGTCCAAGGCAAGATCATGCTCCTTGGAGAAGCAGAGACTGGAGAACTGAGAGGCCAAAGTATGGGGTCAAGTGATCCAGGGGGACTTGGATGGCGCACAAAGATGGTGCCTTGGGAATGTTGGGGACAATTACAAGGCAAGAAACAAATTCTCTAGTGACCTATAGACAGTGATCTTGACTTCAGAAGATGGCAACATCTAAGAGGTGGAGGATTTGAAGTGATTGAATGATGTAAACCTCAAAGTGATCTTGTTCTTTCCTTTTCTTGCCTTTATTTCTCTCCTTTTCAAGAAAATGAGGAAATAATGATATAAAGTAACAATGAAGAACATAAGAACATCAAACTGACTTCCTAGGCTGAGGGTATATGGGGTGTGAGAAAAAAAATGTCATGTTATTCCTTGAGATAACTTGAGAGCTTTTTAAGATAAGAGCTGGGTTACAGATAATAGAGAAAGCAGATGGGAAATTCAGAGAAGAGGCCTGAGATATAGAGTAACAAGCACATTTCTGGAGTAATAATTTGATGTATGAAAGATGGGTAAGACCCTAAGAATGCAGCAGCCCAATTTGAAAAAGACAGATGCACCCCTATGTTTATCGCAGCACTATTACAATAGCCAAGAAATGGAAGCCACCTAAGTGTCCATCAGTAGATGAATGGATAAAGAAGATGTGGTACATATACACAATGGAATATTATCCAGCCATAAGAAGAAAACAAATCCTACCATTTGCAACAACATGGATGGAGCTAGAGGGTATTATGCTCAGTGAAATAAGCCAAGCTGAAAAAGACAAGTATCAAATGATTTCACTCATATGTGGAGTATAAGAACAAAGAAAAAAACTGGGTGGACTTCCGGGAAGATGGTGGTGTGAGCAGGGCGGCAGAAATCTCCTCCCAACACTATATTTATCTACGAAAACACAGAAAATACATCTATTCCTAAAAGAGAGACGAGAATACACAGGAAAGCGCACAGCGTGCAGCTACACCCGAGAGGACTCGGCACCCAAGAGGCGGGTAAGATACGGAGCCGCGACCCGGCGGGACCCGAGCCCTCCCCCACCCCAGCGCACCGGCGGGAGGAGAGGATTCAGAGCCGGGAGGGAGTGGAAGTACACCCCGCGAAGTAGCCAGCCCCGGTGATCTGCGTGGGGAGCGCTGACCCACATTGCGCAGTGCAGCAGAGATTGGAGAGACAGAGGGGCAGGATCTGAGCGGGGAACACGCCAGGGTGCTTGCAGCCGGCTCCCGGGAAGGAAAAAAAAAAAAAAGCGCGCGCTTTCTTCAGCGGTCTTAAAGAGACAGGAGCCCAGCGGAGGAGCCGGATCGCCCCAGCACACTCAGCCCAGCAGGCTGGGAGTCCTGGGGAGTTTCAGACGCCTTAGCTGGCGACTGAGGAAGCGTAGCCATACTTAACACTTCTCACTGAGATCAACAGCCTCCTATTCGTTCCCACCCTTGCCTGAGCGATAAGGGGCCCTGCGGAGCAGCACAGTCACAGCTGTGGAATAGTGGGGCAATAGCGCCACCTAGACCATTCCCACAGAATCTACGTCCGGTGGGCATTTTTTTTGTTTTTTTTCTTTTGTTTTGTTTTTTGTTTTGTTTTTGTTTTTTCTTTTTTCTTTTTTTCTTTCTTTCTTTCTTCCATTTTTTAACTTTTTTTTTCCTATTTTTTTTTCTTCTATTTTTAAAGTCTTAAAGAGCCCAACTGACATACGTGGCAACTATCAGTGACCAATTCCATAGCCATGAAAAGACAGAGGAATATGGTTCAGACCAAAATCAACCAGACAACCCCAGAGAGGGAGTCTGAAGGGATGGAAATGCACACCCTCCCTGAAAAAGAATTCAGAATAAAAGTCATAACCATGCTGATGGACCTACAGAGAAATGTGCAAGAGCTGAGGGAGGAAGTGAGGGAACTGAGGAAAGACAATGCAGAAATCAGACAAGCGATCGACGGGCTTAACAGCAGAATGGATGAGATGCAAGAGACTGTTAATGGAATAGAAAACAGAGAACAGGAGTACAGAGAAGCTGAGGCAGAGAGAGATAAAAGGATTTCTAGGAATGAAAGAATATTAAGAGAACTGTGTGACCAATCCAAACGGAACAATATTCGCATTATAGGAGTACCAGAGGAAGAAGAGAGAGAAAAAGGGATAGAAAGTGTCTTTGAAGAAATAATTGCTGAAAACTTTCCCTCGCTGGGGAAGGAAGTAGTCTCGCAGTCCACCGAAGCTCATAGATCTCCCAACACAAGGGACCCAAGGAAGACAACACCAAGACACATAATAATTAAGATGGCAAAGATCAAAGATAAAGACAGGGTATTAAAGGCAGCTAGAGAGAGAAAAAAGATCACCTACAAAGGAAAACCCATCAGACTATCATCAGACTTCTCAACAGAAACCTTACAGGCCAGAAGAGAATGGCATGATATATTTAACGTATGAAACAGAAGGGCCTCGAACCAAGAATATTGTATCCAGCACGATTATCATTTAAATATGATGGAGGGATTAAACAATTTCCAGATAAATGAAAGTTGAGAGAGTTTGCCTCTCATAAACCACCACTACAGGATATCTTAAATGGACTGCTCTAGATGGAAGCACACCTAAGGCTAAAAAGATGTCACCAGAGAAAATAAAATCATAGCAAAGAAAGCAGACCATCCAAATACTAACTAAAGGCAAAGAATAAAACACCTATTATAGAAAGAATGGAGGAGGAGGAATAAGAAGGGAGAGAAAGAAAGAAACATCAGACTGTGTTTACAATAACTTAACAAGAAAGTTAAGTTAGATTGTTAGATAGTAAAGAAGCAACCCTTGAACCCTTGGTAACCACGAATCTAAAGCCAGCAATGGCAATAAGTACATACCTATCAATAATCACCCTAAATGTAAATGGACTGAATGCACCAATCAAAAGACACAGAGTAACAGAATGGATAAAAAGCAAGACCCATCTATATGCTGCCTACAAGAAACTCACCTCAAATCCAAAGATATACACAGACTAAAAGTGAAGGGATGGAAAAAGATATTTCATGCAAACAACAAAGAGAGAAAAGCAGGTGTTGCAGTACTTGTATCAGACAAAATAGACTTCAAAATGAAGAAAGCAGCAAAAGATAAAGAAGGACATTACATAATGATAAAGGGGTCAGTCCAACAAGAAGATATAACCATTATAAATATATATGCACCCAACACAGGAGCGCCAGCATATGTGAGACAAATAATAACAGAATTAAAGGAGGAAATAGACAGCAATGCATTCATTTTAGGAGACTTCAGCACACCACTCACTCCAGAGGACAGATCAACCAGACAGAAAATAAGTAAAGACACAGAGGCACTGAACAACACACTAGAACAGATGGACCTAACAGACATCTACAGAACTCTACACCAAAAGCAACAGGATACACATTCTTCTCAAGTGCACATGGAACATTTTCCAGAATAGACCACATACTAGGCCACAAAAAGAACCTCAGTAATTTCAAAAATATTGAAATCCTACCAACCAACTTCTCAGATCACCAAGGTATAAAACTAGAAATAAATTTTAGAAAGAAATCAAAAAGGCTCACAAATACATGGAGACTTAACAACACTCTCCTAATTAATCAATGGGTTAAAGACCAAATCAAAACAGAAATCAAAGAATATATGGAGACTAATGACAACAATAACACAAAGCCACAACTTCTGTGGGACGCAGCAAAGGCAGTTCTAAGAGGAAAGTATATTGCAATTCAGGCCTATTTAAAGAAGGAAGAACATTCCCAAATGAATAGTCTAAAGACACACTTACTGAAATTGGGAAAAGAAAAACAAATGAGGCCCAAACTCACCAGAAGGAGAGAAATAATAAATATCAGAGAAGAAATAAATGAAATTGAGAAGAATAAAACAATAGAAAAAATCAATAAAACCAAGAGCTGGTTCTTTGAAAAAATAAACAAAATAGATAAACCCCTAGCCAGACTCATTAAGAGAAAAAGAGAATCTACACATAAACACAATCAGAAATGAGAAAGGAAAAATCACGACGGACCCCACAGAAATACAAGAATCATAAGAGAATATTATGAGAATCTATATGCTAACAAGCTGGAAAACATAGAAGAAATGGACAACTTCTTAGAAAAATACAACCTTCCAAGACTGACCAAGCAAGAAACAGAAAAACTAAACAGACCAATCACCAGCAATGAAATTGAATCGGTAATCAAAAAACTACCCAAGAAAAAACCCCAGACCAGATGGATTCACCTCTGAATTCTACCAGACATATAGAGAAAAATAACACCCATTCTCCTTAAAGTTTTCCAAAAAATAGAAGAGGAGGGAATACTTCCAAACTCATTCTATGAAGCCAGCATCACTCTAATACCAAAACCTGGCAAAGACCTCACCAAAAAAGAAAATTACAGATCAATATCCCTGATGAACGTAGATGCAAAAATACTCAACAAAATATTAGCAAACGGAATTCAAAAATACATCAAGAGGATCATACACCATGATCAAGTGGGATTCATCCCAGGGATGCAAGGATGGTACAACATTCGAAAATCCATCAACATCATCCACCACATCAACAAGAAGAACAAAAACCACATGATCATCTCCATAGATGCTGAAAAAGCATTTGACAAAATTCAGCATCCATTCCTGATTAAAACTCTCAACAAAATGGGTATAGACGGCAAGTACCTCAACATCTTAAAGGCTATATATGACAAACCCACAGCTAACATCATACTTAATGGCGAGACGCTGAAAGCTTTTCATCTAAGATCAGGAACAAGACAGGGATGCCCCCTCTCTCCACTGTTATTCAACATAGTACTGGAGGTCCTAGCCACAGCAATCAGACGAAACAAAGACATACAAGGCATCCAGATTGGTAAAGAAGAAGTCAAATTGTCACTATTTGCAGATGACATGATACTGTACATAAAAAACCCTAAAGATTCCATTCCAAAACTACTAGAACTAATATCTGAATTCAACAAAGTTGCAGGATACAAAATTAACACACAGAAATCTGTTGCTTTCCTATACACTAATGATGAACTAACAGAAAAAGAAATCAGAAAAACAATTCCATTCACAATTGCATCAAAAAGAATAAAATACCTAGGAATAAACCTAACGAAGGAAGTGAAAGACCTGTACTCTGAAAACTACAAGACACTCCTAAGAGAAATTAAAGAGGACACTAACAAATGGAAATGCATCCCATGCTCTTGGCTAGGAAGAATAAATATTGTCAAAATGGCTATACTACCTAAAGCAATCTACAGATTCAATGCAATCCCTATCAAACTACCAACAGCTTTCTTCAATGAACTGGAACAAATAATTCTAAAATTCATATGGAACCACAAAAGACCCGAATAGCCAAAGCAATCCTGAGAAGGAGGAATAAAACAGGGGGAATTACACCCTGACTTCAAGCTCTACTACAAAGCCACAGTAATCAAGACAATTTGGTATTGGCACAAAAACAGACCCACAGACCAGTGGAACAGAATAGAAAATCCAAACATTAACCCAAACATATACAGTCAATTAATATTTGATAAAAGTGCCTTTGGATATACAATGGGGAGATGACAGCCTCTTCAGCAGCTGGTGTTGGAAAAACTGGACAGCTACATGTAAGAGAATGAAACTGGACTACTGTCTAGCCCCATACACAAACGTAAACTGAAGCTGGATCAAAGACCTGAATGTAAGCCATGAAACCATAAAACTCTAGAAAAGAACATAGGCAAAAATCTCTTGGACATAAACATGAGCAACTTCTTCATGAACATATCTCCCGGGCAAGGGAAACAAAAGCAAAAAGATAACAAGTGGGAGTATATCAAGCTGAAAGCTTCTGTACAGCAAAGGACACCATCAGTAGAACAAAAGACATCCTACAGTATGGGAGAATATATTCATAAAAAATGTATCTGATAAAGGGTTGACATCCAAATATATAAAGAACTCATGCACCTTAACAAACAGAAAGCAAATAATCCAATTAAGAATGGGCAGAGGACATGAATAGACACTTCTCCAAAGAAGAAATTCAGATGGCCAACAGGCACATGAAAAGATGCTCCACATCGCTAATCATCAGAGAAATGCAGATTAAAACCACAATGAGATATCACCTCACACCAGTGAGGATGGCCAACATCCAAAACACAAACAACAACAAATGTTGGCGAGGATGTGGAGAAAAGGGAAACCTCCTACACTGCTGGTGGGACTGCAAATTAGTTCAACCATTGTGTAAAGCAATATGGAGGTTCTCAAAAAACTCAAAATAGAAATAC